>AWUE01015208.1:0-44903 GCA_001974825.2 Corchorus olitorius
TTTTTAGCGAAAAAAAAAAACAATGATGGTACACGATTTCGGCTAAAATTTTGCAAAAAATAACTTGAAATATTTTTCTCAATTTTTAGCCACAATACTCATAAAAAATATATAATTTAACGCCAAAAAGATTGAAGGGTTTCTCACAATTCTAATATCGTTTTTCCTATTTTTTTCAAATTAATTTCTAATTAAATCGAAACATGATACAGATGCTCACAAAAATAAATCCTTAAATCAATTGTGGCTAAGATTTGGCTAGTTGAATATACATATTTCAAGGATTTTTTCCACCAAAAATCATGCAAAACTTATCCGGGGCCCCGGAACGGGCTTTTAGCCAAAAACCTATGATGGTACACGATTTCGGCTAAAATTTTGCAAAAATTGACCCGAAATATTTTGTCTCAATTTTTAGCCACAACACTCATAAAATATATATAATTCAACAGCAAAAAGACTTGAGGACTTTTCACGCTTTTAATATCGTTTTTCATATTTTTCTGAATTAATTTCTAATTAAATCGAAACATGATTCATAGGCTCGTAAAAACAAATCCTTAAATTCAATGTGGCTGAGATTTGATTAGATTATTATAGATATTTCAAGAAGTCTCGGCGCAAAAAATCATGCAAAACTAAGCCTGGGTCTCGAAACGCGTTTTTAATTAACACGATTTCGGCTAAAATTTTGCAAAAATTGACCCAAAAAATTTTCCGACAATTTTTGACTAAAATACTCATAAAATATATATAATTTAATGCCAAAAAAATTGGAGAACTATTCACGATTTTAATATCATTTTTATTATTTTTCTGAATTAATTTTTAATTAAATCGAAATAAGATTCAGATGCTCATAAAAACAAATTCTTAAATCCAATGGTGCTGATATTTCATTAGATGAATATGGATATCTCAAAGAGTCATGACGCCAAAAATCATGCAAAACTAAGCCGGGGTCCCGAAACGCGACTTTAGCCAAAACCCGTAATGATTATCAAACAATTTCAGCTAGAATTTTACAAGAATTTATTCGAAATTTATTTTCTCAATTTTCAGCCACAACACTCATTAAAATTATATAATTCAACGCCAATAAGATTGAAGGGCTTTTCAAGCTTCTAATATCGTTTTTCCTATTATTTTTCGAATTAATTTCTGATTAAATCGAACATGATTCAGATGCTTGTTTTAGAAACCCTTAAATCCAATGTGGCTGAGATTTGGTTAGATAAATATAAATATTTCAAGGAGTCTCAGCGCCAAAAATCATGCAACATTGTACCGGGATACCGGAATGCGTTTTTAGCAAAAAAAAAAATACCGTAGTTTTGACTAACGTACACGATTTCAGCTAATATTTTGTAAAAATTGACCAGAAGTATTTTTCCTCAATTTTTGTCTAAAATACTTATAAAATATATATATATTTCAACCGCCAAAAAGTTTGCAGGACTTTTCACGCTTTTAATATCGTTTTTCATATTTTTCTAAATTAATTTCAAATTAAATCAAAACAAGATTCAGATGCTCGTAAAAACACATCCTTAAATGCAATGTGGCTGAGATTTGTTAGATAAATATAGATTTTTCAAGGAGTCTCGACGCCGAAAATCATGCAATACTAAGTTGGGGCCCGAAACATGTTTTTCGCAAAAAAAAAAAAAATTGTGATGGTGTACACAATTTCGGCAAAAATTTTGCAAGAAATAATCAAAAAAAAATTTCCTCAATTTTTGACTAAAATACTCATGAAAATCTATATAATTTAACGTCAAAAAGATTGGAGGACTTTTCATGATTTTCATATCATTTTTCATATTTTTTTTAAATTAATTTGTAATTAAATCGAAACAAAATACAGATGCTCGTAAAAAAATCATTAAATGCAATGTGGATGAGATTTTATTAGATTAATATGGATATCTCAAGGATTCTTAACGCCAAAAATCATGCAAAACTGACCTGGGGCCATGGAACGTGTTTTTAGTCAAAAACTGTGATGATTATTACACGATTTCTGCTACAATTTTGCAAAAATTGACTGAAAAAATTATTTCCTCAATTTTTGACTAAAATACTCATAAAAAAATATATAATTCATCGCCAAAAATATTGAAGGGTTTTTTACGCTTCTAATATCTTTTTTCCTACTTTTTCCGAATTAATTTCTAATTAAATCGAAACAAGATTTAGATGCTCGTAAAAAGAAATCCTTAATTCCAATGTGGCTGAGAATTTATTAGATAAATATAGATATTTGCATGATTTTTGGCGCAAAAAATCATGCAAAATTGATCCGGGGCCCCGGAACGCAGTTTTGGCCAAAAAAAAAAACCCTGATATTACATGATTTCGGCTAATATTTTGCAAAAATTGTACCCAAAATATTTTTTCTCAACTTTTAGCCCCAATACTCATAAAAAATATATAATTCAACGACAAAAAGATTGAAGGGCTTTTCATGCTTCTAATACTGTTTTTTCTTATTTTTTCCGAATTAATTTCTAATTAAAACGAAACATGATTCAGATGCTTGTAAAAAAATGGTTGGGATTTGGTTAGATGAATATAGATATTTCAAGGAGTCTCGGCACCAAAAATCATTCAAAACTGAACCGGGCCCCGAAACGCGTTTTTAGCCAAAAACCGTGATATGATTATTACACGATTTCAACTAAAATTTTGCAGAAATGGACCTGAAAGATATTTCCTCAATTTTTAGCCATAATACTCAATAAAATATATAATTCGACATCAAAAAGATTGAAGGGCTTTTCGAGCTTTTAATATCGTTTTTCATATTTTTTCTGAATTAATTTTTAATTAAATAGAAACAAGATTCAGATGCTCGTAAAACAAATCTTTAAATGCAATGTGACTAAGATTTTATTAAATGAATATAGATATTTCAAGAAATGTCTACGCCAAAAATCATGCAACACCGAGACGGGGCCTCGAAACGCGTTTTTAGCCAAAAATCGTGATGGTTAGTACACGATTTTGGCTAAAATTCTGCAAAAAATGACCCGAAAAATTTTTCCTCAATTTTTGGATAAAATACTCATAATATATATATATATATATATAATTTAACGCCAAAATAATTGGAGGACTTTTCACTCTTTTAATATTAATTTTCATAGTTTTCTCAATTAATTTCTCATTAAATCGAAACAAGATTCAGATGCTTGTAAAAAAAATTCTTAAATCCAATATGGCTGAGATTTGATTAGATGAATATGGATATCTCAAGGAGTCTTGGCGCCAAAAATCAGGCAAAACTGAGTCGGGTCCTAAAACTCATTTTTAACCAAAAACTGTGATGGTTATTACACGGTTTCGGCTAAAATTTTGTAAAAAATGACCCGAAAGATGTTTCCTCAATTTTCGGTTAAAATACTCATAAAAAATATATAATTCAACGCCAAAAAGATTAAATGGCTTTCGACGATTCTAATATCGTTTTTCCTATTTTTTCCAAATTAATTTCTAATTGAATCGAAACAAGATTTAGATGCTCGTAAAAACAAATGCATAAATTCAATGTTGCTGAGGTTTTGTTAGATGATGTAAAGTATTAAATCAATTTTTTTTTTGGAAATAATATTGAAGCACTGCTTTGGAAAATCACCAATTATAATCTTGGGAAACTTGCTAAATGAAAGTTAACCAGCAATTTCTTTCCTTGGTATAGGAAACTTTAATCTTGACAACCTCGGCATAAGATCAATTTTTTTAAACATGTAAAGTATTAAACTAATTTTTCTCCTTAATGCCCATAATTTATTTGAATTAAATAAATATAAATTATAAATAAAAAGTATTCCAAATAATTATGGGGAGTAAATTATTATAATTATATTTTGTATTTACTATATCTTTACATAATTAAAATAAAAAGTTTCATGACTATAAATAATAATATTATAATTAAATATTTTATAATCTAAAAATAATTATTAGAAGTAAATTATTTTTTTGGGTACATAAGATGCCGACAAAGTCAGCTAAGTTCTTCTAACAGCGATACCAACTGCATCTTGTTCAAGTAAAGGACGAAGTAAATTATTAATTACAATTATAGTGAATTATAGTGGATAATTAAAATTTTTCCATAATTTTAAAATTTTAAATATTGGATGTATAATATCTTTCCATAATTAATAAAAAAGTTGAATTAAATCATTTCAAAGAAAATAAAAAAAAAGTTAAATGACCAAAAAGAATACGTATTAAAAAATTATTATACTATAATACTAAGGGTATTTATGAAATTTCTCAATTAGAATTTTTGAATTCGTGATTTTATATAGTACTAAGATAAGATAAGATAGTAAGATAGTAAGATAAGATAAGATATTTAGGCTTCTAAGTGTCTTCGATTAATATCAATCCAATTTTAAACATTTTCTCGTCTTGTGCTAAATATTCCAAGAAATTACAAAGATTAGAACCTCAGACTTATGCATACGTATAATTGCATTAGTTTCTTTATCCAGAATTCAAGTAACTAAGTTGATGACCTGAATCTGGAATTTCCAGCAAAATTATGGCTCTTAATTACTTGATGTACCCACTATTAATTCTAAACCCTTTGAACTTATAAATGAAAATTAATTGCATTGGGTTTGGTTATAGGCATTGCATTTCCAAGCTTTTTGGTTTTGTTAGGCAATATGATGTTCCTTAATTATGAAAGCCGGTTTTGTTGAAACTAGTTTCTAGACAATGAATGTGATCACTTATATCAGGTTATATGAACAAGAACAATCATCATTCACTTTCACATCTCTTTCCGTTGGATAGAGAACAAATATTCAACATTCAATATCTAAACTTATTTTAACCAAAAAAAATCTAAACTTATACTAAAACATTTCAACCTATCACTAAATCCATAAAAATGATCATGATTAATAAGTGTGAACTGTGAAGCACTAAAGACCCTTATCGAATTTTAGGTTAAAGTAGCACTAGAAAATAGTAAATATATATTCTAGCTGGATCCATTTCAAGGCTGGGATTTTAAATTTGACATGATCAAGATTCGGTAAGAGTGTGAACTTTGAAGTACCATTTCCATTGTATTTATCTATCTATCTCTAAAGTATACTAAATTAATTTATACTATTATTTTTCTCTTATCAATAGTGTGAGAACAATTATTTATACTATATATCATACTAGAATTATTGAAAGTGATGACAACTTCAAAATATGGATGAGGCAAATATCAGGTTGTTTTGTTTGATACTTTGACTTTCACATATGAATGTGATCGTTAACAATGATTTACATAGTTTAATTAATTAATTATTTCTAGAAAAGGGGGACGTAAATAGCTAGAATTCATTAATTTGTTATTATTACATAATTATATGTCAATATGTGCATGCATCTTAGTAATTCTTACCATTTAAGCAATAATAAGAAAAGCTTGGATGGGCCACGTTTAATACTTTAGCAAAGTTAACTATAGGTATAGATTCGATTAGATGTAAAATATAAAAGGCATATGCCTTTTGACGATTGTCAATTTGTCACTCTTTGTTTTGGTTTTTTTGACTATTGTCATTTGTCACTTTTAATTAGCAAAGTTATTCCCTTTTGCTTTTGATTTATATCTGGCAATGCCATTAAAATAAATTTTATTTAGACAAACGAATCAATGATTAAGTTGTATACATATATGTCAAAATCATGACTTATTATAAATATAGAAAAAATTATACTATAATGAATGAAAATCATCATATATATTTGATACATCATCATCTTAATTTGTTATAAGCAGAGCCCTATTTTCATCAATTCCTTTGCTGAGTTGATCACCACACTTCCGGACTTAACAGAGTGAATTCAAAGGTTACATATATCCAGATCTTTTCAATAGCAAATAATTCCAGATGATTTCTACAGGTAAGTAAATTTTACTGGTCTCTTTTAATTTTACTAATAATTTAGATGTATGCTCATTAAGCATTTTCTTCATGAATATATACATTTGACCTAATTATGTACTTAGAACTATATATTGTTTTGTAATAAAATCTCACATGTTTCGGGCCAATATATATGCACTTAGAACTAGTGAGTAGTGATACTGTGCCCCCGAAGTTTTGGCTAATTATCTTAAATTCTTAATTAGAACTATTTTTCATTAATAGTTTGCTTTGAAATTGACTTTAGATTAATTAATTAATTTTGACCTGCTGCAATCTTATGTGTTTGATTTATGGATGTTGATCAGTTATTACCAGCTTAATTTTGGTGAAGAAAAGGAGCATGATGGAGGTATTTTCCCCAAGATTAAGGAAAATATGGAAGGATTGGGAGCTACGAGGGCTAGTTTTGTTCAGCCTTTTGCTGCAAATCCTTCTTGTTCTACTAGGCAACCGTCGAAGGTACATTCCTGGCTTATGGATTAGAGTTATTGTTTGGTGTGCCTACTTGTTGGCTGACTCTGTAGCAACTCTAGGCCTTGGTAATCTATCAAGTGACTTAGGCCACATATATGATGACTTAGGAGGCGATTTTGACTCGAGCAACGAGGTTACTGCATTTTGGGCACCATTTTTATTGCTGCACTTGGGTGGCCCTGATACCATCACAGCTTATTCCTTAGAAGATGCAACGCTATGGCTGAGGCGATTTTTTGAACTGCTTACTCAAACAACTATGGCAGTATACATCTTCTTGATGGCCTGGAATGGTTCCGGTCTTTCAATTCTCACCATTCCAATTTTTATAGTTGGCCTAATGAAATATGTAGAGAGGACATTGACTCTTTGGAAAGCAAACAGTGATGAACTTAGTGGTAACTATGGTACATTTAAAGTTTTCACAAAGTTATCTTTTAAGCGGCATTTGGATGAAATTAGCCCTGGGGAAGATGATGAAATCATATTTGCAGCTCATGGCTTACTCCATTATTTCAAGTTAATGGTTCTTTTTGCTGATCTGTTACTGAACAAACAAGATGTTCGACACTGCCATAGTTTAATGGGATCATCACGTTGGTCCGCACATCCAGCAGAAACAGCCTTTGACATAATTGCAACTGAATTAGGGTTTATGTATGATCTTTTATACACCAAGGCGAAAGTAATTTATACTCCTTGGGGTTTGGCTTCACGTTTCTTAACTTTCTCTCTTACCAGCTCTGTGTTGCTAATTTTCACCTTTGGTCCAGACAAGAGCAAGTACAAAAAAGTTGATGTACACATAACTTTCCTTTTACTTGCTATTGCTATTCTTATGGAGATATATGCAGCACTAATTCTTCTTTTCTCATACCAGACTCGATGTTGGTTGATTAAGCGGAGGAGAAGAGACAATTTAAAGCTTGTCAAAACTTTTAAACCATTGTTCGAAATACCAAGGTGGTCTGGTCTCATGGCACAATGCAGTTTGCTAGGTATCAATGTCAAGGAAAAACCTGGCTTTCAACTATTGGGACTATATAGATATGTGAGTTATTCAAAAGTTACTCCAGATTTGAGAAGTCTGATTTTCGACCATGTCCCAAAAGATCTTACTCAAAAAATTGAGTCCTTAGAACAAAGGCTAGAAATGATAGTCCGAAAACATAATGTCAAACACCCGCCTGAATATATTAAGGAGTTCAATCTGAACATTCTCATGTGGCACATTGCTACAGAACTCTGCTACTACGTAGATGAACAGAATCATACTGAAAGTGATTGTCAATCAAAATCATCATCCCGCGAAGTAAGCCTGAGCATCTCGAGATACCTTGTTTATCTCCTAGTCTTTTATCCTTTCATGTTGCCAATTGGGATCAGCTTTATTAATTTCCGAGAACTTCTAGCTCATACCAGAAGAATTTCAGGTAATTTGCCCCATTCTTCTGATATTTGTAAAATATCAGGTGAAATGGAACAGAAGTTAGACAATATGTGGCGTAAATCAATACGTTTCAATTCTGTAATCATCGGACAAGGAATTAGAGAGAAGAAAGCGCTAGAGCAAGGGTGTATGTTATCAAGAAAATTGGACGAGATGTCAGACAAAAACATTAATTATTGGGATTTTATAAGGGACGTTTGGTTGGAAATGCTGGTTTATGCAGCACAACAGCCGAAAGGAAGAAACCATGCTCAGCAGCTCAGACGAGGCGGCGAGCTTCTAACCCATGTTTGGCTTCTTTGCGCACATTTTGGCATTCCATCGCAGTTCCAGAGAACAAGTAATCCCGTGTAGTTTTGTGGATCATGATTGTAATTAAGTTAAGATAGCTCCAGGTTATTCTCGTACATTGTCTCATAATTACAGTCTTCTTAGTTAGTAGATAGCTTTGTTACTTTTTCCTTTGTCACTGTAATAATATGGACTTTATTTTCTCTGCTTAGCATTTAATCCTTATTCCCCTTTGAGCAGCAATAACTAACATCGATCATATCTAATCATCTTTTGTCTTTTCTTCTTTTGTCCTCTAATTTCCTATAGCATTATTAATATTGTTAGTTTATACGTGTAGAATAGATTGGCAAGAATGACATTTAATATTGAAATAATTATGGTGAGTCGTCTTTCTTAATTTAATCTTTCTGAAAGTCCTTTTTTATTAATTTTGGTTTGATATATGACAACTTGTATTTGCACCACTCCTCTAGTATAATACTGAAATTTGCAGCAAAGCAGAGAGACATTTCGAGAAGCTGAAAATGACAACCCATTTCAAGAATAACTTATATATACCGAAATAAAATAATCATATATACTATAATTTGTTGCATTAACATTGATACATTAACAGCTATAAGTAGGGTCCCCAGCCATTTTTCATCCATTTTTTTGTTGTTGACTTCACTATAGATCTGACTTAAAAGGGAATTCAAGTTGCATATTCAAGATCTATCAAGAGCAAATAATTCCAGAATGATCCTTGCAAGTAATAATTCACTGCTCTCATTAATTATAATGTATCCTTTGTGTTCAACAAGCAACATACACTACTACAAAACGTTGAGATAGGGGCGTTTATATAGCGGCGTTCTGCCAAATACCACTATATTATTCTCTAAACACCGGCAAAAAAAAATTGCAGATATTTCCCACATTATTATTTAAGAAATTATTCAATTGGCGGCGTTTACAACTATAAACGCCGCGAATTAGAAGCGTTTCCAGTTGAAAACACCGCCGATTTAATATATGGAGGGAGAGTTTTATTTGTATTTTTGAAGGGAAAAATTCCCTCCCCAAATAATTATAAAAATAATAGTATATATTTTTTCTTACTGTATATTTATTATATATAGTGGCGTTTCAAATTAGAGGCTCTAAGATGTGGTTATTTGTAATTGTTATTGTAGGAAAGGATAACTCTTTTGCAGACAACTGCATCTACGGAGGAAAACATAATTTGTCAAAGGATGAAGTTGAAAGCATAATTTTGGTTGAGGTGTTAGGGAAGAACAACCTGGCCGAGTCAGATGTTTTGGAATGAGGGTCACACCAAAAGACATCTTTAAAGAAAATGCTCATATGTTCACCTGTTTAAAGGGAAGATCTTCATCAGAGGTTCAACAGCTAAGAGAGGAAATGCAGGTTCGAAATTTATAACATTGTTTTTTAATTTGATGAAAGCTGGATATTACGTCATTGAGCTGTTTTTCTCATTTTTATTTGACATGTGTAATGGGCTGTTTTCGTCGTTTTTAAGTTATTTTTGAATTTTGTGTGCAGCAAAGGGAATTACAAAGGCAATAAGAGCTTGCAAGAATTGAAGAAGAGAGACGAGCGGAGAGAGAGCAGCAAGCTCAAGCACTTGATCGTTTGAATGTTGAAAATGCTCGAATGACCTCCCAACTAAATAAGCTCATGATGATTGTTGCTGAAAAATTCCCCGATTCTATAGATGTTGTTGTGACGGATAGTTCGCCACAGGTAATCACATTTCCATTTTCATAATTGATCAAATATAATGTATGCAAAGGTCTTTAATCTCCAGATTTTCTAATTTGGTGCTATAACTCTTATAGTTTTTAGTAGGGCACTCAAAATGGTAATACTAGTCGCGGTGACGGTGGCGATGGAGATGGCGATGATGGTAACTTTTTTTCTCAATACTTCAATTTCCAGTGCACAATCACGCTATGGTAAACAAGTAGATACAATATGATTCTTTTGATTCCTTAAATTCCTTTAATCATGTGTGGTTGATGTAACACTGGAACAATAGAGATATTTTAGTGAAATTGTGTATAGAACAATTTTTATATATATGCTACTTTGAATACCATTTGGATGTAATGTAATGAACTTCCTTTGGTAATTAAGTTTAATTCTTATAAATTTCGTTTCAATTATAGTTTCTAATATTTTATATTTGTGCTATTATTGTATAGAAATAATTAGAGGTGGTAAAATGAACCCGACCTGGGAAAAACCCGAACCTGATCTGAACCCGATTGACTAAAAAAAGTCAAATACCTGAATCCGCCCGAACCCGAACCCAAAAAACCTGAACCTGAAAAAGCTCAAACCCGAAAAAAACAAAACCCGAAAAAACCCGAACCTGAAAAAACCCAAATTCAATACTAATATTTGAAAATAAATAATAATTTCTGAAAATTTCATCTATGGTGTATTGTTGTTTATATGAATATGTTTTAAAAGATAAATTAATAAATTACATATAAATTTGAAAAGGTTAATGAAATTATTCATCCGGGGAAAAATGGGTAAATGATCTGGCCAAAACCCAGCCCGAACCCGAACCCGAATCAACCTGACCCAAATTTAACCCGACCTGACTCAAGCCCGAACCCGAAATTGGCCTGAACCCGATGGTTCGAACCCAACCCGACCCGCCCGATTGCCACCTCTAGAAATAATTCCCATTCACCCTAAATTTTCCTATAAAAAAACCCTAATTTGGGGCGTCTATAGAAGAAAAAACCCCTAATTATGAGTCGTCTATTGAAAAAAACACCAGTATTTAGTGGCGTCTATTGAAGAAAACGCCCCTATTTAACGGCGTCTATTGAAGAAAACGCCGCTACTTAGCGACGTCTACTAAAGAAAATGCCCCTATTTAGCGGTGTTTATTGAAGAAAACGACTTAAAATAGGGGCGTTTAAATGCCCCTATATTAAGATTAAGATATTTTTTTTTTAAACCTTTTAAATATAGGGGCGTTTAAATGCCCCTATATGAGGCGTTTAAACGCCTCTAGATGACGGCGTTTAAATGCCGCTATATAAAATTTAAAAAACAATAATTTGAATAAAAAATGCATGGAGGCGTTTAAACGCCTCTAAATGGCATCGTTTAAACGCCGCTATATACAATTTAAAAAATTTAGTATTTTCGGAAGAAAAAAAAATTTGTGTGACGGTGTTTAAACGCCTCCACATGACGGCGTTTAAACGCCGCTAGGCGAATAGCGGCGTTTTGGTTATAAACGCCGCAAAAATAGGGGCGGTTGTTATAACGTCACTTCTGGTGGCGAAGTTGTAAACGCCACTATATGTAAAAATAAAAAACGCCCCTATTTCATCGTTTTCTAGTAGTGTTTACTGTGTGATTCTAATGGTAATTGGGTCAGAGGTTATATGATCAATATTGGGATGGGGTGTGAGACATGGACTTGTGTCAGCAAAGGAGCTACGGATTGACAAGTTTATTGTGGTCTTGGATGTTGTGGTGGTTGTGCTTTTCTTGCATAATCAGGTAGATTTGGCTCACCCATGTTTTACTCTAGTTCGTGACTGCCTGGAATTGATGAAAGGTGATTGGATCGTTGAGATTCATCATATATGCCGGGAAGGGAATCATTGTGCGGATTTGATGTTTTCTTTGGCTCATGTTACGTCAGAGGGGATAACTTGGTTCGAGGAACCTCCAGATCAGTTGTCTCCTTTGTCAGTGGAGGATAGGCTTGGGACTGAGATTCCGAGACTATAGTTTGCTTTGTTTCGTTCTTATGTAGCAAAAAAAAAAAACAAATTCTTTATTGAATAATTGAATTGAAATTATTGTTAGAGCCCGTTTGAAAGTTTTACCTGAAAATAAAAAAGGTTGAAAGTCTCTATAGAAAGTCTTTTGCTAGAAAGTTTTCTCTTAGGAAAGTATTTTAGAATGTTTGTGTAATTTAAAATTTAAATTAAATTCCTAAGAAAGTGTTTTAAAATGTTTGGTTGGATTGTTATTTTCTTAAAGTAAAGTCAAAACTTTTAACGAACTTCTAAATTCGGGGCTTACCCATATTCAATATTGCACTGTAATTCGAAACGAGAGCTTGACAATGGAGTATGGAGTGAGTGAGTCTTTGTTTGAAAAATGCCATTGCCAGCATGTTTTTCCTACCTAATCATCTTTTGTCCTTTTTTCATTTTTTTTTCTGATCTCTTTGCTAGTTGCTACTATATTATTACTAGTCTTATATTATTAATTAGAAATTAGAGTAAAAGAAATTAGTAATTTATCTTATCTTATTACTATATAAAATCACGAATTCAAAAATTTTAATTGTGAAATTTCATAAACACCCTTAATATTATAGTATAATAATTTTTTAATAAGTATTCTTTTTAGTCATTTAACTTTTTTTTTTATTTTTTTAATCATTGAACATTTTTATTAATTATGGAAAGATATTGTAAATCCAATATTTAAATTTTGTAAATTATGGAAAGATATTAATAATTCACTATAATTGTAATTAATAATTTACTTCTAATAATTATTTTTAGATTATAATATATTTAATTATAATATTATTATTTATAGTCAAGAAATTTTTTATTTTAATTATGCAAAGATATTTTAAATACAAAATATAATTATAATAATTTACTCCCATAATTATTTGAAATACTTTTTACTTATAATTTATATTTATTTAATTTAAATAAATTATGGGCATTAAGGAAAAAAATTAGTTTAATACTTTACATGTTTAAAAAAATTGGTCTTATGCCGAGGTTGTCAAGATTAAAGTTTCCTATGCCAAGGAAAAAAAAATTGTTGATTTACTTTCGTTTGGCAAGTTTCCCACGATTATAATTGGGTGATTTTCCAAAAAAAAAAATGGTTTAATACTTTACATCATCTAACCAAATCTCAACCACATTGCATTTAAGAATTTGCTTTTACGAGCATCTGAATCTTGTTTCGATTTAATTAGAAATTAATTTAGAAAAAATAAGAAATATGATATTAAAAGCGTGAAAGGCCCCCCAATCTTTTTTGACGTTGAATTATATATTTTTATGAGTTTTTTAGCCAAAAATTGAGGAGAAATCTTTCGTGTCAATTTTTGCAAAAATTTAGCCGAAATAGTGTACTTACTAACCATAACAGTTTTTGGCTAAAAATGCGTTCTGGGGACCCACCTCAATTTTGCATGATTTTTGACTCCGAGACTGCTTGAAATATATATATTTATCTAATCAAATCTCAACAACATAGGTTTTAAGGATTTGTTTTTACGAGCATCTTAATCTTGTTTCGATTTAATTATAAATTAATTCGGAAAAAAATAGAAAAACGATATTAGAAATGTCAAAAGCCCTTCAATCTTTTTGGCGTTGAAATATATATTTTTATGAGTATTTTAGCCAAAAATTGAGGAAATATCTTTCGGGCCCTTTTTTTGCAAAATTTTAGCCGAAATTGTGTAATAACCATCACTATTTTTGGCTAAAAAAGCGTTCCGGGGCCCCGGCTTAGTTTTGCATGATTTTTTGCGCCATGACTCCTTGAGATATACATATTCATTTAATCAAATCTCAACTACATTGGATTTAAGAATTTTTTTTACGAGCATCTTAATCTTGTTTCGATTTAATTAAAAATTAATTCAAACAAATATAAAAAATGATATTAAAAGCGTGAAAAGTCCTCCAATCTTTTTGATGTCAAATTATATATATTTTATGAGTATTTTATCCAAAAATTGAGAAAAAATTTTTCGGGTCATTTTTTTTTTCAAAATTTTAGTCAAAATCGTGTACTATAACCATCACGGTCTTTTGGCTAAAAACGCGTTTCGGGGCCCCGGCTCAGTTTTGCATGATTTTTGGCGTCGAGACTTCTTGAAAAATCTATATTTATCTAATAAAATCTTAGCCACATTGCATTTAAGAATTTGTTTTTACGAGCATCTGAATCTTGTTTTGATTTAATTAGAAATTAATTCTGAAAAAATATGAAAAAGGATATTAAAAGCGTGAAAAGCCCTACAATCTTTTTGGTGTAGAATTATATAATTTTTATGAGTATTGTGGCTAAAATTTGAAATAATATCTTTGTGTCAATTTTTGCAAAATTTTAGCCGAAAATCGTATAATAATTATCACAGTTTTTGGCTAAAAATGCATTCCGGGGCCTGGTTCAGTTCTGCATGATTTTTGGCCCCGAGACTCCTTGAAATATCTATATTTATCTAACCAAATCGCAACTATTGTTTTTACAAGCATTTAAATCATGTTTTGATTTAATTAGAAATTAGTTCGGAAAAAATAGGAAAAACGATTTTTACAAGCATCTTCGATCTTTTTGGCGTTGAATTATAAATTTTCTTATGAAAATTGTGGCTAAACATTGAGGAAAAATATTTCACCAAAAATTGAGGAGAAATTTTTTGGGTCATTTTCTGCAAAATTTAAGCTGGAATCGTGTACGTTACCATCACAGTTTTTGGCTAAAAACACGTTTCGGGGCCCCGGCTTAGTTTTGCATGATTTTTGGCGCCGAGACTCCTTGAAATATCTATATTCATCTAATCAAATCTCAGCCACATTTGAATTAAAAGATTTGTTTTTACGAGCATCTGAATGTTGTTTTGATTTAATTAGAAATTAATTCAGAAAAATATGAAAAACGATATGAAAAGCTCAAAAAGTCCTTCAACCTTTTTGGTGTTAAATTATATATATTTCATGAGTATATTAGCAAAAAATTAAGAAAAATTTTCCGAGTCGATTTTTGCAAAATTTTAGTCGAAATCGTCACGGTTTTTTTGCTAAAAACGCGTTTCGGAGCTCCGGCTCAGTTTTGCATGATTTTTGGTGTTGAGACGCCTTGAAATATCTATATTCATTTAATAAAATCTCAGCACATTGTATTTAAGGATTTGTTTGTACGAGCATTTGAATCTTGTTTCGATTTAATTAGAAATTAATTTAGAAAAATATGAAAAACGATATTGAATATATATATTTTATGACTATTTTAGCCAAAAATTAAGGAGAAATTTTTCGGGCCATTTTCCGCAAGATTTAAGCTGGAATCGTGTACTAATCATCACGGTTTTTGGCTAAAAACGCGTTTCGGGGCCCCGGCTTAGTTTTGCATGATTTTTTGTGCCGAGACTCCTTGAAATATCTATACTCATCTAATCAAATCTCAGGCACATTTGAATTTAATGATTTGTTTTTATGAGCATCCTGAATCTTGTTTTGATTTAATTAGAAATTAATTCAGAAAAATATGAAAAGCGATATTAAAAGCTCGAAAAGTCCTTCAACCTTTTTGGCGTTAAATTATATATATTTCATGAGTATTTTAGCCAAAAATTGAAGAAAAATTTTCGGATCATTTTTTGCAAAATTTTAGCCGAAATCGTATACTAACTATCACGGTTTTTTGCTACAAACGCGTTTCAGGGCTCCGACTCAGTTTTGTATGATTTTTGGTGTCGAGACTCCTTGTAATATCTATATTCATCTAATCAAATCTCAGCTACATTGCGTTTAAGGATTTGTTTATACAAGCATTTGAATCTTATTTCGATTTAATTAGAAATTAATTCAGAAAAATATAAAAAAGCGATATTAAAAGCGTGAAAAATCCTCCAATCTTTTTGGCGTTAAATTATATATATATATATCTATTATGAGTATTTTAGCTAAAAATTGAGAAAAAATTTGACGGGTCATTTTCTGCAAAATTTAATCTGGAATCGTGTACTAACCATCACGGTTTTTCACTAAAACCGTGTTTCGAGGCCCGGCTTAGGTTTGCATGATTTTTGGCACCGAGACTCCTTGAAATATCTATACTCATCTAATCAAATCTCAACCATATTTGAATTTAATGATTTGTTTTTACGAGCATCAGAATCTTGTTTTGATTTAATTAGAATTTGATTCAGAAAAATATGGAAAACGATATTAAAAGCGTGAAAATTTCTTTTATCTTTTTGGAGTTGTATTGTATATATTTTATGAGTATTGTGGCTAAAAATTGAGGAAAAATATTTCGGGTCTATTTTTGTAAAATTTTAGCCGAATTCGTGTACCATCACGATTTTTTGGCTAAAAACGCGTTCCGGGGTCCCGGGTCAGTTTTGCATGATTTTTTTTTGTGGCAAAACTCCTTCAAATATCTATAGTCATTTAACCTAATCTTAGCCAAATTAGATTTAAGGATTTGTTTTTACGAGCTGTAGAGCAAGAAATTTTGGTCCAATAAGAAATTTTCTACAAATATCTTTTAAGAATTTATCCTTAAATTGATTGGATATTTTCAAAAGAAAATTGATAGATAAATATGACATGGTCTAACCAATCAGATTTTAATATCTAATGGTTTAACCAATCAGAATTAATTTGTGAGTCATCACCTGGAACTTGCCAAGGAAATTACCTGGAAGCTTCCATGGGGCATCATCCACCGTTGGATTTTACTTTGCTTGCAAGTAAAGCAGATTAGCATTAAATGCACAGAGAATTTCCTCCACTATATAAAGGGAGTCTCGAAAGCTATTTTAGACACAAATTGAAAAGCAAAGAAGCAGAGCTGAAGAGCAAAGTCTCCAGAAGATCCAATGAGGATTATTGAAAGAAGATCCACGTATGTGGAGGATTATTTTCAAAGATTGAAGATCCACGTATGTGGAGAATTATTATTCTTGAAGAATATCCAAGGAGGATTATCACAAATTTGCAGAAACTCGCTTTCAAGAAATTATTATTTTGATCTTCATCAACATATTTGAAGAAGATTATTTTTGTTCGTTCAAGATCAAGTCGCCAAAACCCTTGAATCAAATTATCATCGATTCGAGATCAAGTCATCAAAGACCCTTGAATCAAATCAAACTCCCATGTCATCAATTCAAGATCAAGTCATTCGACCCTTGAATCAAATCAAATCAAACTCTGAAATTATCATCAAGTTCAAGATCAAGTCATTCGACCCTTAAAGCAAATCTTGAAGCATAATTTTGCAAAGGAGAAGAATCAGCGGGTGATTTTTTATTACTAAGAATTTCCAAAGATTGTACCTGCATCAATTTGATCAATCAATAAAATTATTATTTGGCTCCAATCTTTCTTGTCTTATTTTTAGACTTAGAAATTTTGTGTGTTACACGAGCATTTGAATCATGTTTCGATTTAATTAGAAATTAATTTGAAAAAAAAAAGAAAAAACGATATTGAAGCATGAGAAGCCCTTCAATCTTTTTGGCGTTGAATTATATATTTTTTATGAGTATTGTGGCTAAAAATTGAGATAAATATTTAGGGTCAATTTTTGCAAAATTTTAGCCGAAATCGTGTACCATCATGGTTTTTTTGGCTAAAAACGTGTTTTGGGGCCCCAAGTCAGTTTTGCATGATTTTTTACGCTAAGACTCCTTAAAATATATCTTTATTCATGTAACCAAATCTCAGCCACATTGTATTTAAGAATTTGTTTTTACGAGCATCTACATCTTGTTTCGATTTAATCAGAAATTAAAATAGAAATAAAATAGAAAAAACGATATTAGAAGCGTGAAAAAGGCTTTCAATTTTTTTGGTGTTGATTTATATATTTTTATGAGTATTTTCGCTAGAAATTGAGGAAAAATCTTTTGGGTCAATTTTTGCAAAATTTTAGCCGAAATCGTGTACTAACCATCACAGTTTTTGACTAAAAACGCGTTCCGGGGCCACGGCTTTGTTTTGCATGATTTTTTGCACCAAGACTCCTTGAAATATCTTTATTCATCTAATTAAATCTCAGCCACATTGGATATAAGGATTTGTTTTTACGTGCATTTGAATCTTGTTTTGATTTAATTAAAAATTAATTCAGAAAAAATATGAAAAAATGTTGTCTTCTTTGGCTCTTTTAGTTTCGTTTGTTGGTTGGTTTTGTGTCGGGCATCTGTTTTGTCTTGTGGCTTCTTCTTGCTGCTGGAGCGGTGCCTTTGTTAAGTCTTAAGTTGTTATCATTTTCTTTCTAATATAATAAAATTCCAATTGCCTTTCAAAAAAAAAAGCGTGAAAAGTACTCCAGTCTTTTGGCGTTGAATTATATATATTTTATGAGTATTTTTATCAAAAATTGAGAAAAAATCTTTCCGGTCATTTTTACCATCATGGTTTTTGCTAAAAACGCGTTCTAGAGACCGACTCAGTTTTGCATTATTTTTTGCACCGAGACTCCTTGGAATATCTATATTATCTAACCAAATCTCAGGCATATTGGATTTAAGGATTTGTTTTTACGAGTATTTAAATCTTGTTTCGATTTAATTAAAAATTAATTCAAACAAAATATCAAACAAAAATTTGATTAATTTATTCTCAATAATTTGTAAAAATTTAGAGAAATTTAATCTTTTCAAAATTAACATTAACATTGTATTGCACAATATATAACTTAAAATATGTTTCAATCAAAACTTTAACCCCACGTGTGTTCCGACAAATTGCTAGTTTTTGTGTAGATTAGATTGGCATGAAATATATGGCGAGTCTTTCTTTATTGGTGCTTGTTATGAGCTCAAGGCATATTTCCTTCTTACTAGGGGAGTAGGTTTAGTTTTTTTTTTTCTTTTTTTTTGAAGTATTTCTTTATTATTTTTTATTTGTCGATTGGCTAAGTAAAAACTTTGCACATGGGCAACAAGAAAGAAAGATATAAACTAATTATTACCGCCGGTGAGTCTTTATTTTATTTTATTTTTTCTACTCAAACATAGGTAAATGAAAGGCAAGTCTTTGTTTACAGTTGATGATTGGCATTGACTCTTAGCACGCTATTCTCATCCATTTTTGTTGCTTTTTTTTTTTTTTTGGCCAGAATCCATTTTTGTTACTGGCCGGTTCACTATAGACCTGACTTAACAAAGAAAATTCAAGTTTGCATATATCCAAGATCTGTCCAAAGCAAATAATTCCAGAAATGATTCCTGCAAGTAAGTAATTCACTGCTGTCATTAACTATAATGTATCCTTTGTGTTCCATATATATTCATATATATTTATTTAGAACTAGTGTTATTATCAATAGTTTGCTTTTGAATTGGGTGTTGATCATATAGTTAGGTTTTGATTAGCTACGAACTTCAGTATGGGTTCAAGTATTTATTCCTTCACATATATATATAATTTAGAACTATTTCCATTGATAGTTTGCTTTGAATTGACTGTTCTTGATGATTAATAGGTGTTGACTAATTTCTACAAAAATCTTATGTGTTTAATTAATATGGATATATTGATCAGCTGTAATTACAAGCTTGATTTTGGTGAAGAAAAGGAGCATGATGGAGGTAGTTCCCCCAAGATTAAAGAAAATATGGACAGATTGGCAATTGCGAGTTCTGGTTTTGTTTAGTCTTTTGTTGCAACTCCTTCTTATCCTTCTGGGCAACCGTAGAAGGTGCAGTCCCAAGTTATGGATTAGAGTTACGGTTTGGTGCGCCTACTTGCTGGCTGATACTATAGCGACCATGGGGCTTGGCAGTATATCAAGTGACTTGGGCAACGTATATGAAGAAGGAGGCGTTGTTGACTTGAGCAATGAGCTTACTGCATTTTGGGCACCCTTCTTATTGCTGCACTTGGGTGGCCCTGATACCATCACAGCTTATTCTTTAGAAGACGCCACGTTATGGTTAAGGCGGGTTTTTGACTTGCTTACCCAAACAACTGCTACGGTATACATATTCTTGATGGCTTGGAGCAATTCGCGTCTTTCGATTCTGACAATTCCAATGCTCATAGCTGGCTTAATCAAGTATGGAGAAAGGACATGGAACCTCTGGAAAACAAACAATGATGAACTTAGTGGTGATGCCACGGATGATTGTGCAGTCTCTGAAGGGGATGATGGCCTCCAAGTGGTGGAGGCTTCTTCTGATGAAAATTACATTATAATTGAAGCTCATAACTTACTCGAGAAATTCAAGGGTCTTTTTGCTGATCTCCTACTGAGCTCTCAAGTTGTTGAGAAAAGCAGATCTTTGTTCTTGAAGATGCCTGCTGACAAAACCTTTGAAGTGATTGAAACTGAACTAGGCTTTATGTATGATTTGGTATACACAAAGGCCAAAGTAATTTACACTCCTTTGGGTTTGGGGAGCCGTTTTCTGACTCTTGCTCTTACATGCTCTGTCCTGCTACTTTACTCTTTCGGACATGACAAGAAAAAATACAATAATGTTGATGAATCCATAACTTTCCTTTTGCTTGTTGTTGCTGTTTTCTTGGAGATATATGCAGCAATGGTTCTTCTTTTCTCAGACGAGACTAAATTTTGGCTTATTAAGCATAGAAGAACCGCAGTTGTAGAGCCCTTCAAACTTTTTAAACCGCTGTTTGGACTACCAAGGGGGTCAGGCCTCATGGGACAATGTAGTCTGCTAAGTCTGTGTGTCGAGGAAAAACCTGGATTTAAACTATTGGGACCATACAGATTTATGAGTTATTCAAAAGTGAATCCAGATTTAAGAAGTCTGATTTTGGAGCAAGTCCAACAACAAGATTCTGAATTTCAACTTGGAGTACTTGCAGTGTCCTTGGAAGAAAGGCTACGAAAGATAGTTGGAAAATACAATGATGAGCCAGTTAGCTACAAAATATTCACGCCAACATATTATGTTAATAATGAGTTGGACAAGAACATTCTGACATGGCACATTGCTACAGAGCTCTGCTACTATGGAGGTGAGGATGAAGTTGAAAACAATTGTGAATCATCATCTCGCAAACTGAGCCTTAGCATCTCAAGATACCTTGTGTATCTCCTAGTTTATTATCCTTTCATGTTGCCACTTGGGATTAGCTCTATAAAGATCAGAGACCTTGTTGCTGATACCAGGAGACTAGACAAAGATGAATTGCCCCATCGCCTTTTTCATATAAAAATAGAAGAATTTCTTAGCAATGTGTGGTATAAACTCGATGAGAAATATGATTTTCAGCCCATCAAAGTAAGAGGATTTAGAGAGAAGAACGCAATTGTGCAAGGCTGCTCTTTATCAAGAAGACTAGAGGAGATGTCAGAAGACAAAAACACTAAATGGGACTTGATTAAGGATGTTTGGTTGGAGATGTTGGCATATGCAGCACAACAGTCTAAAGGGAGTAACCATCTTCAGCAGCTTAGACGAGGAGGGGAGCTCTTAACCCATGTTTGGCTTCTTTATGCGCATTGTGGCATGACAGGGCAGATCCTGAGTGTAAAAGACTTACATCTCGATTGATATATAATATTTGATTGTAAGATTAATATACAAGCTCCAGTCATGATTGTAATGAGAACCTCAAACTGAGGCATAGGGTACTGCAGTAATTTACATCCAAAACACAAGTAATTACTCAATTGATGACTTAAACCTAGAATTTCCAATTGCTGAGATACTCCCACTATGTCAGTCATGTAACTAATCATTGTCATATGGTGCCAACTCAAATATTTTTTTTCTTATTTTTAAAAAAGCAATACTACCTGTCCCGTCAAGTTTTATTATCTATATATATCTCTTCCGACGTGTCATTAGAAAAAATTATTATAATTTCCAAAACTATATTCAATAATACCTAAAATCTAGAATTTACCATGTTTTTTTTTTCACAGCAATAGAATTTACCATGTTTAACTCTTACTATTTGTAACTAGAGATTAGAATTTATATTAATTGTTTATTTTGAAACTTGGGGGCTAAAATTATGCCTTTGGTTTGATATGGCACATTGGGGGCTAAAGTGGGATAGTACAATATAATAATTTCTCCTTGCAGCAAAAGGCATTTTCCTGGGGGGGGGGGGGGGCGGCCAATATATGTATTACACATTATATTTACTGTTTTTGTACATAGGAGCGTATTACAAATTATATTTCAATAAGCTAACATATGTATATATCTATACTATATATAAAAGTATTAAAAAAGGGAAATTTTATGTTTTCCAATTATATCTTTTTTTTTCAAAATATATTTCTAAATTGTCATTATAAAAATATTTTAATTATTCCATTATTTTAATAATGGAAATTTAGATCATCCTCATTAATTAGGATCCAACGTGGCCAATAGGAATATTCCATATCATTTTTAGCATCTTTCGGCCAAAAAAAATCTTTAACATCTGAATTTTCGTCCAAAACATTCTCCAAGTCGGTTTAGAAGAAGATCAATTATGTCTAGAAATTTCAAGGGCAAAATCGTCCACCAGAACTGCAGAATTAGGTCTCAAGGTAACATAAAATTTGTAGATCTCGGAATCCTCTTTCCAACAGTACCTCATTTGCATTTTTCTGAACTCTAGTCAAAAGTTATAAATTTTCTTCCAAAACTGCTATTGTGAAGTCCTCTTTTGAATAGGATTTAACAATGTTGCATCAGGATTGAATCATTACTGCATCATAAATACTGATTGAACTTGGACTCCTTCTTTGTGCTTCCATATTAACGAATTGGGGCTAAAAATATCAGATTTAGCCTTCAAGACATAAGCTCTCCAAGTCGGTTTAGGAGAAGATCAATTCTATCCAGAAAATTCAAGGGAAAAATCGTCCACTGGAACTGCAGAATCAGGTCTCAAGGTAAACATAAAAGTTTTAAATCTTGGAATCCTCTTTCCAACGGTACCTCATTTGCATTTTTCTGAGCTCCGGATCAAAAATTATGAATTTTCTTTCCAAAACTGCTCTTGTGAAGTCTTCCTTCAAATATGATTTAAAAATGCTGCATCAGGGTTGAATCATTACTGCATCATAATTACTGATTGGAATTGGACTCCTTCTTTGGGCTTCCACAGTAACGAATTGGATCTAAGAATCAAGACATCTGACTTGACAATTTGGGCATCATGGACTCAAATAAGTCTAATGGGCCTACTAAGCCGAAACGAGACGAAATCAGTATTTTCTCCAAATTGATCCAAAATGTCTCTAAATCTTATCTTCCTAATACATAGCTCTAAATGGGCCTAAAATAGCAAATATGAGAAATTTAGGGTTAAAACGACACATACGACTACCAAAATAGGGCAAAATCGCATAGAAAATATAGAATAAATTAGGTCTTATCAATGTTTCATTTTCCTATCAATTTAGAAATAAATATCTATATCTATCTATACTGTATATAAAAGTACGAATAATGGTAAACTTTATATTTTCTGATTGTACCCTTTTTTTCAAATATACTAAATTGTCATTATTAAAAAATATTTTAATTATGCCACTAAAATATAACTTTGAGTATTTTTACAACACATAATTTTATTTATAAAATTTCAATTCTACGATACCAACTAGATTTTTCCATTATTAAAATATTTTATTTAGATAAAATTTAATTTTTATTTTATTTAGAAAAATTCAATTTCTACAGTTCCATCCTAGATTTCTTCAGCAATCTTGCTAAAGAGGGCACCACGATCTTGCTTCCTTCTAATGCATCTGATCCTATACCAACATGATTACTTAGGCTATGACCATCTACAAGAGTCTTCCCAAGAAATGAGAGAGGGGGCTTAAGATTGATATTAGACACTTAATTTTACTATATTAAACAAACTCAAAGTACAATAGGCTACTAGCTCTTTTCTGGGTTTTGTTTCTTTAATCTTTCTTTAGGGGAACAATATTGTTGTAAAAGGCTTTTTGAAATTATCATAAAAAAATTTAGTTGTGGCTATTTATTCCACTTGAGGTCTTAGCATTTATTTACCTTTTCCTTTTAAGAGAATCTTGCTTATGGCTTTGAGGAATTTTTCTTGCCTCAACTACATGAATAATTGTTCAAGTTTCTTAAATCAATTGCCAATTTACGGATAATAATCTATTCAGAAACGGAAAATTCAACTTAGAATTGATTGGATCACTGTGTTAAAAGCCGAATTGCTCACAAAATAAATAAATTTTGAGATAATTCAGAGTATATCGGAGTGCATGATGGAAGGAGTAGCTTTTCAAATGCCTAATGAACTAAGAAGGCTATTCGCGACTTTATTAGCGCATTGTGAACTGTCAGATGTAAGGAAACTATGGAATGACTATTACGATGAATGTATATGGATTATAAGAGAATGTATGGAATCTCAGTTCAGACCAGACACAAATTGCTTGCACATTACAGAGCATGCATGTGAAAAAGCATCAAGAAGTTTGATTTGCGAGAGATGGATTTCCAAAATTTGTACATGAGAATTCAACACGTAACACGTGTAATCTTGTCAATAAGAAATGAGTATGTGGACAAACTGAATGAGTAGATGATAGGAATACAATAGTTCCCCCGGTGAGAGTAAGACGTACAGTACTTTCGATGAAGTAGTTGATGACTTGAACAACCATTATCAGGAGGAATTCTCAAATATTCTTACATTGCATGGTTTGTCACTGTAAAGACTATATGTTGCACTCTCTTGAGAAATTTCAATGCCTTCAACTAAATTTTTGGTTAAGTAAAAAAAATACAAAAAATAGAAGGAAACATATAGAAATGATGTATATATTATATAAAGAAGTTCTACTTTCATAGAAGTTTAATTTTTTTTTAAAGAAATCACATTTGCATTACATAATTACATAATAGTAAATAGTAAATAATATTTGGATATCATTTTGGACTATTTAATAATATCTAATTTTAATTGTGATATGTAAGTCAACATGAGGATTGTAAAATATTTTCACCTACAAATGTAACACATTTTTTAAAGGAATTTGCTTCAAATGTAATTTTGTTACATTTCAATAATTAAATTCTTTGACTTCTAATTAGTTTCATGATATATATTTGATGTTGAATTTAAAATTTACTTCAACATAATTCTAATACAATATAATAATTTAATTCTTTAATTTTTTATTAATTTCAATTATTTTTTTATTTAAGCGCATTCGGCCACGTGCAACGCACGTGAAAGTTAAGACTAGTATATATATATATATATATATATATATATATATGATTAATGTTAAGATAAAAATAGAATGTGAAAATATATGCTAATGTATAATGTAAACAAATAAATTTTATGTCATAAGTTGAATTAACACCAATTTAATGTATAATAATACTATAACTAAACTGGTAACCAAAAAATAGAATGAGTAAATAATTAATCTCATATAGATTGAAAGAAATCTTAACAAAAATTTGAATGATTTATTTATAAAAGGATCTAACTTCTAGAAAAAAAAAAAAGGAACTAACTTATAAAGTTGTGTTTGGTTCGTGGTAAGTAATGGGAAAGTGTCAAGTGTGGTAAGTTAGACAGGAAAAATAATTTTTCCATATTTGGTTGGAGAAATCTGATTATAGGTGTGAATGTCATTCCCATCACTTTCCCACTACTTGAGTAGTAAAGTGATGGGAATGACATTCCTATCTAAAAGGGTGAGAAGGTTAACTTTTCCGGGAAAGTGTTACTCTTTTCCCTTGTCTTTCTCTTATATTCTCAGAATTTAATAACTTTCCTACGTTAACCAAACATGATAATCTTATTCGCACAAAAATAAAAAATTATACTTTCCCACTAAAATAGCATACCACGTGATACCTAAGATATCACAAACCAAACATAACCTAAATGTTACTAAAGGGACCAAATTAGAAAAAGGAAAACTATGGAAGGGCCAAAGCAGGATGTTTCCAATTTGCCTATTGAAAAATTACTACCCTATCGAACCTTCCATAAGGCGAGGGGGGCCATGGTCTTCTAAGGTCAAAACAAACTAGCCGCGAATGGGATTTTGAAACTATATAGTTTCAAACTACTATATGACGATATAAGTTATATATAATTAGATATTATCCATGTACATTCACGTCAGGTTTTTTTATTCACGCACAGAGAAATTTAATTTTAAGAAGGAAAACATAAGAGCTTTTAATTTAAAATGGGAGAAAACCTTGAATAAATAAAGAGAGTTATTAATTCTAAGTGAAAATATTAATTGTAATGAGAGAGGTAGCTCGCGCTGGCGCGTCGAGCATTTTGAAATTTGAATTATTAAATGTTGCTTTTATATGAATTGCCTTTAGTTTGGTGTAGTTTGGTGTTGTTAAGGAGTAGGAACAGTTTGGTAATGTAAAAGAGTAGGAAAAGTTGAGTAGCAAATTTGTAATGCAATAAATTGATTGATATGAGTTATGCTCTATAGTGAGTAAAATGTAAAGAGGAAGTCTTAGGATGAATTTGATTCTATTGAATCATTCTAGTAAGTACATTGTTGCAAAGGCATAGACATTTTTTGCTAAAAAAACTGCTTCAAAGCTACATATGCTTAAACTGAAAAGACAAAATTCATAAACATTTACTATAATTTAAAAAATAAATAACATAAACACTGAAATTGAAAACATAAAGCTTGTAGTTGTGGCTTGCTTTCCTTCATTACCCTGGTTGCTTGCTGCTATTACCTGGTGGATTTACTTAACAGAGTTAGAAGTTGTAGGTATGTAAACATATATAAATCAAGTGCATTTGAATGTTAAGGCTGTGTAGCTCTTGATGTACATTGGTTCACTTAAAAGACATGAAAACGGAGAACTTATCAAAAGAAGGTAATACCATTCAAAGCAACAAATTGCCCTTTCGGCTTCATTAGACCATGCCCTTTCTTTCTATCTTTCCATGCTACTCAGCAAATTTTTATATCTTAACCTTCTAATAAGTATTTGTCATAAAATAAGCTCAATTCCATACTACTCGCAAAATTTCTTTTGAGGTTATAAGGCACGAGTAAAGAGAGCTCGTCCAAAAAAGAGAAGTTAAAAGACATGGTTAAAGAGAACACTTTAACAGTAGTGTAACAAAATAAGCATGATATCATAAATACTCAAGTGCAAACTTTAATCAAAATGATGGGTCTAAAAACACATAATAGCTATACATATATGAACAAAACATGTATGATCTAATCCTGAAGGTACTTCGCTAATTCAATACTGCTATTGCAAGAACAAATATATACTTGACCTGACCTATAAAAGCAGACTTCCATCAAGTTGTTTTCCTTGCACAACAAAGTCTTGTAAAACATATTTTACTATTTAATTAACCATAAACACCATTTTGCTTTGCATTATCAAGGCTTCCAGTCATAGTTAAGAATTAACCAACCAAATGAGGAAAGAAAAGTATGTAAAAAGCTATTCTCAAGGTAAATGCAATGTTACATAGAAATCAGTAATTAATTTTAACATATAAAAGGAACAACCCAAAAGAAAAAGAAAGGAGGTTGTTAAAAGGTAAGCCCAACTTACATCTTTTTGTGTTTTTTTTCCTTTCTCTCGATTAAGATCTTTGATCTTGTGATTTGTGACATATTGCTCCTGCTACTTTTGACATATATTTACGTCAAAGTTTCTTTCATCAAATTGTTTTTTCCTCTCTCAAGCTCAATTTGCTGCAAATAAGGGTATCATTACTTTTCATATTGATAATTGATATTCACTATGATGAGGGTTTTCTATTGGAAGCAAAGATTATACTCACCAAGTTCAAGTGAATTGCGATCATTTTTCTTCTCTTCCAAATGTTTCAAAATAGAATTATGACTTGTATTATATGTAAAATGCCCATGTAAATTATGAGATAAGGGAAAATGGAAGTTTTCAACCCATACATATTCACCTGGAAAGACAAATAATAAAAAATGTCATAGTTTAAAACATTAATCAACATCATATCCAAATACCCATTCATCAAAACTACAACAATCGAGGCCCAAAAAATGAAAGAAAATTGAAAAAATAATCAAAAGGGGAAAAATCCACAAAAAAACCAAGAGGAAAAATATTAAACAGAAAGTCATAAACCATATTTTCCAATATAATCATATACACCCTCTTCTCTAAAGTTAAAAGTTGAGAGAACACGGTTTGTATTATTTAAAAAGAAGAAGGAAAATAAAATTAAGCTAACTGAATGCATCATAAGTTGCTTATTATCAAGTATAATTGATCTGGACGTACATCAAGGAAGAGAGGAGGCACCTGCAGCACAACATTCGATATTATAACAAAATGACAAAATCTCACAAATTAGCAGTTATTGAAAAACTTAGAAACTACAGCAAAATCATTCAACAACAAATTACAGGCAAAGACCGATCATATTGTTGAAATATTATCGTGTGACAACATGCGAGAAGGGAAAGACCCAAATCAGAATCGAAAACTTCATACAACAGAGAATTGGTATAAGAAAATATATCTTTCAAATAGCCCAATAAAGAAAGCAGTAGACACCTGAAAATTTTTCAAAAAACGAACTGGTACAGCAGAGACCCAGTCAAACAGAAACGAAGAGGCGAGCAAAAAAGAATTCGTGGCAGCAATTTATCGAGGAATCAACCATCATTGCAACGAAATCCAATGAAGTTGAAGAAAACAAATTCTTTTCTTTGTCAGAAGTTGGAAAGGAATGGGGAAGGGATAGGGAAGGATAAGAGAGAGGAAGATGTGGAGATGAAAACAGAGGAAACTGAAGTAATGAAGGGTTACCAAAATGAGATGTCTTAAAAACTCACTTATAACATATTAAAAACCCACTTAACATATCAATAATTAAAGGGAATTAAAATCCCACTTAACATATCAATAATTAAAGGAACCTCAAATTACTGTAATAGCCCAACCAAGCAAAGCATTAGAGAATACAACATAAAGGTCATTTTAGGTAATAAAATAGATCGAGAAAAGACCAAAACGGGACGATAAGATCGTCCCAAGTTAAAAGTTGAAAGGAGCATTTAGTAATTTCACGTGGTTACAAAAATAATACGTAGAATAAATATTATCTCAATGTATTATTTTGGGTGAGTGAAAATATTAATTTAATTAGATTATATTAGAATTAAATTAAATTTACTTACAACCAATTAACTTTAAATTAAATTTACTTACAAAAAATTAACTTTGGATAAATGTCATAAGGAGAAAAATCAAATACTGAGCATACAACAGTTTGGGGATAACTTTAATAGTAAGGTATAGTTTTAACAAAAATTAAGACCGACTATCCACCGCAATCGGCCAGCCATGGTCTTCAAGGTCAAAACAAACTAGTGACTAATGGGATTTTTAGATCTATTTAACTCACTACATATTTTTCAAATTTCCATATTACCTAATTAAGAGTTTGTGAAGACTCAAATCTGACGTCTTCTATCACAATTCCAAGCCTTTTATCACTTTAACACATCCGACACTAATTACAAACTCTTTGCATTTACACAAAAGAACATTCACAGCATGTTTGGTTCAATGTATTGATTAAAGTCTTAATTGAATTCAAATTCGATCGGAATTGGAAAAAGGTCGGAAGTGAGTTAGAATTTTAATTCATTGGTTTCGTTGATGGGCTTTGGTTGGGATGAATTCAATAGGGAATAACACATGAATTAATATTTTTAAATAACTAAAATACCCTTCAAAATTTTAAATAATAATAAAGTACAAATGTCAAATAAAAAGACGGTTTATATCGATTTTGTTTCCTCTCTTTGCAGCCACTTTCTCTCTCCAAAAATCACCAAATTCATTGACTTTAGGATTAGATCTGATTAACAAGTAGTAATACATTTCCCATTGCTTTGGGAAGTAGAAGCACTTATCAAAATTTTGCCTAAATCTGATACTTTGGGAAGTTGAAGCCATGGAAGAAGTGGGTTTGTTTTTCTTGAATAAAGATAATTTTGCAAAAATCGTTCAAGAGGAAAGGAAGCAGATCAGAAAACCCATGGGCCATGGCTATAAAGTGGTTTCTGGGAGCAAGATCACCGGCATTGTGTGGTTTAATAGCATGATAGCAACAAGCCTTCCATGAGATTTCTGGCTTTTAGCAGTAGCAGAAGAGGAAAGAGATTTCAAAGAGGAAAAGGAAAGGACAATTTTGAAAATAAATGGGCTTTATCAATTACGCGATCTGCCGAATTACAAATCAGAGGTAAAACTGTGTCCCAAAGACCCAAAAGGTTGACCTCCAAGACGATCTTTTATTCATTGGTTTGCAGCAAACAAATTGCACCCCACAAAGTAATGTTTTTTTGAGGTACACAAAGTAATGTTTTTAAATATAGTATAGTGAGGTAGTTGGCGCAGAAAGAAAGCCTAATTATGATTCAATATTTACACGGTTAATAGTTTGTATAGTCATAACTAGAAGTGTTCATGGGCCGGGGCTATGATTTATATTAATATAGCTTGTTCAAGCTCGGTTCGACCAGATTAAACGGGTTTCTACTTATATCCAAGTCTGTCCAATTATAAAAAAAAAGCCTTTGTCAAAGGCCCATCCAAGCCCACCCGTTTAATAATTAAATATATAATATATACTATATATTATTTTTAGTGACTATGGAAATTACTTAAAGGCCAAATTGAGGATTAATGTGGTGCCTCCTTTTGGCTTTTTTTGGTCTTTTCTCACTTTTCGGGTGACTAAAAAGGCCCTCGATGACTTTCCTCCCTTACTTTTCCTGCTGCCCCTTTTTTGTAATTTACTATTTTTATATTTATGATTAAGTGTGTTTTAATTACATAAAGGATTGTGCTAGGAGAGTTAGAGAATTGGAAGATATTAAGGAGGAGATAGAGGAAGATTGGTTTAGTAACTTATTGGAAAAAAAACTAAGCAGCGTAGCAAGAAATTAGATAAGAAAAAGTCTAAGAAATCTAGGCCCAAGAAGTCAAAGGAACAATTGGGGGAAGCAGCTAATGGTTCTCTCTCTGATGGGGATTTTGAAAATAGAAACCGTATTTTGATGGAGGAAGCTCAAGCTACGTGGGAGGTAGGAAAGATGCTGGGAATCTCTTTTGATGGTGATAAAAGCTTGATTTTGGAGAAATTTAAATCATTGGAAGAGGATGACATTGCTAATTAAGAAAGGTTCTCCTCGGGTTAGTCCAAATCGTGCCCCAAATTGTAAGTCTTGAAGGAAACTGTTGTGATTTCATTTTTGGTGTTTGTGCTTTGATAAGAATTGTAAGTCTTGAAGGAAACTGTTGTGATAAGTCTTCCACCTACCCGAGTTCATTAATTTAACAATTACAATCAAGATTAAAAAATGACCGCAGCGTACTATGTTTTTTCAAGCAACAATTAATATTAGCTTTATTTTGATGAATTATCTAGAGATGGAGAAGTAGAATATTAGCTTTATTTTGATGAATTATCTAGAGATGGAGAAGTAGAATATTAGCTTTATTTTGATGAATTACCTAGAGATGAAGTAGAATTTAGGTAATGCACTTTAAGAATGAAAGAGAGGTCATGTATTTTGCTTTATATATGCGAATTATTTGTTTCAATGTATGAGTTTCTCCTAACTAATTAACTTACAGCCAATGCAATATCTTCTTACTAACCGACTTAAACAACTACAAAAAATATAGCCCTAATAAGAAGATGACTGCAGCGCAAACGCAGGCACCCTGCTTGTACTTATTTATTTTTAACTCATTATTTATTATTTAAAATATATTTATTATTTATTTATTAATATATATTACTTTTAAGATATAAGCTTAATTAACATACATATTTTTTTATCAAAATAATTAATTTACACATGTAATGAATATTTTAACTAATCAATATAATTAAAAACAAAGAAAATAATCTAATTATTTAACTATATGGGTCGGACTGAGCTTTTATGGCTAAGACCAAGCCCGACCCATTTTGTAAACGAGACTTAAAATTTTATCCAAACCCGTTCAACAGGCTTCAAATTTTTATTCAAACCCTCCCAAATATCAAGAGGGCTTACGCCTTACGGGTTTGGACGAGTAACCCGACCCTTGAATAGATCTAGTCATCATACATACTCTGTTAATAAGGTTTGACTTTGTCCATAATAATAATAATCATAATAATAATAACGAGAGGGGTAGCTCACGCTTGCGCTGTGGGCGTGTTTTTATGTACTATGTTATATTTTGTCTTCTAAGGAAAAATAAAAAGTCACATTCAGTAGGAATTTGGAATTCTGAGAGTTTAAAAAAATTCTAGAAGATAGAAAATCCTTTGCTTGTATATGAGAAATTATAAACACTTTATAAAAAAAACTTAAATACACATTTCTGATAATAAAGAAAGCAAAAACGGTGGAAAAGGCATTAATCACACCCAAACGGTAAAATTACACATAAACACACCCCTTTTCAAACAAATGGGTTAACATAAAAGAGGCTTTTAAGTCATCTTCCATGTGAAAAATTACTTAAATAGGGTGATAAGGTCTCACCAGGTTAAAAGTTAGAAGGATCGTTACGTAATTTCACTTGGTTACAAAAATAATATATAGTATATATAATAATAATAATAATAATAATAATAATAATAATAGTATTTAACAATTTAATAAAGATTAAGACCCACTACCCACCACAATTGGCCGGCCATATGCATGGTGTTTGCAGCAAACAAATTGGACCCGACAAAGTGATGTTTTTAAATATAGTGTGAGATAGTTGGCGCATAAAGAAAGCCTAATTATGATTTACACGGTTAATAGTTTGCATAGTGATAGTATGCATAGTCATAGCACGGCTAAATAAGCAATTAGGATATAACCTTTGCGAAAGCCTAGCCGCCCCCTCTTCTCTCTCCCCTTCCAGTTGTCTCCCTCAGTTTAGTTTTTTGTTTAGAACTTTTGTTTACGCCCATCTCCTCGGTTGACACACTAAGGGGAGGAGGAGTTTTTTTTTTTAGTTTATTTATTTGATTCAATAAAATACTCATAAATATAGATCTGTAGTTTATTTTTTAGTCAGTTTCGTCGATTTGTTTTGTTGAATTTTGTCAAGTCAGTTTTTTTCCATAGTCTGAATCTTACAATAGTTTTGTGGATTGTCGATCTTCTCCATCAGGATGGGAGGTAAAATTGTTTTGCTTTTCTTTTTGTCTCAAGGAAAAGATCTATTATTCGAATCAGTCGCTTTTATATCGCTGGTAAAAGCAAATTTCTTTGGAAAAACAAGCAAAAGGGATGGAGTGTTGGACGTGCTATGGAGTTATCAACATGGTTCAAGACAGACGGTTTGGGTTTTCCAACAAGATTCGTGACGCGAGAAATACACAATTTTGCTGAGACATTTTCAAGCAGAATAAGACATTCTTAAAATTTATTGTAATATTGATATCAAGTTTGTATTTCGTTAATATAAATGAAATTTCAATTTGCTTTTTCGTAAAAAAAAAAAAAAAGAATATAACCTATGTCGAGATGCGCAATTTAGGATATATCCTTTCAAAAGTGTCAATTTGGAATACAACGTTTTTAGAGAAGATCAATTCAGGAAAAAATTGAATGGACCCATTTCTTTAAAACACATGCCTCGGGAAAGGAAAAAAATGGTAACATGTGGCATTATTTAGCCAGTCGCTTAACTAAAAGTATAGAAAAATTTTTAAAAAAAAAAATTAATCTGAAAACAAAAAAAAAACCGTTGCCAAACGTGAAGTCTTTGGACCTATCATTAGAAGTTAAAACCCCTGATAATGTAAAGCCAGTTGGATTCAAAATGGTTTTCGTCCGAAAACGAGATGAGAAAAATGAGGCCGTGAAAGTATTAAGCCCGACTCGTAGCCCAATGGTTCTCTCGGAGGCCTAGGATATATAGATTATGATAAGACGTATTTACATGTGATGGACACAAAGTTCAAGAAAATTTAGAAATACGTCTTACGGACATTGTGATGGTATACATGTATGGTTCATTAGACTCCGATATTTACAAGAAAGTTCCCGATCGAGGAATAAAAATGGCTAAATGACCACCCCCCCCCCCCCCAAACTATGGCGCTTAGGACATTTTGCCTCCTAAAAAACTATTTTGGACATTTTTACCCCCTGAAGTTTTATTTAGGAGCCCTATTGACCCTTTTGCATTATAATTACTCAACTTTGATAATTTATCTTAACTTAATTACTCCACTTTGGCAAAAAAATTTTCTTTGCCTTCACATTGAAATATTCAATATGGAGTAACTAAATTAAGATTTACAAGTGGATCTACCCACGCTGGCGCGTCGGGCGTTCAACAATCTACGTTTTTGAACAATTTTCTATTCGAATTAAATTATTTGATACGTAGAAAATTTCGAAAGTACTGTGATTTTAAATGTGTTGTATCTTTAAAAGGCTATACTATTAACATTGAGCATATGCCCTAAAGTTAGCAATAAATAGTAAATATTAGTTTGTACATGGACATGTGCAATAGCTTCAATTTTGTTTCCTCCTCTAAAGTGTACGTAGCACTTAAACAAAAACTAAGTTTACTCTCTTCTTCATATAGACATAAAAGGCCTGAAGAGGGGTTACAATTCTAGATAATTAAGGGGGATAGGATTTATTAGAACATTTATGTGAAAGGAAAGGATAATTACAAAAAAGGGCTCAAGGGCAAGAACTAGCTAGAAACTAACCTAAGGTCTTCTTAGTAATTTGGCAAGTGAGAAAAGACAGAGAAGGACAAAAAAAGTTCAAATGAAGCCTCCTCATCGATCGTCAAAAGGGGCCTTTGGTAAATTTCTTGGGTCTTTCAAATATTATTTAGTATATATTGTCAATTTTGAGTGATCATATAGCGAAGGGGCAACATATGGTTCCTAAATAAAACTTTTGGAGGTAAAATGTTCAAAATAATTCTTTAAGGGGCAAAATGTCCAAAGCACCATATAGTTTAGGCGGAAATGGTCATTTAGCCGAATAAAAATGCGTGGAGCATACATTTCCTGCAACTTATTTTTGATAAAGTTGCAGAGACCTTTATAGGGTTTTAGGTGCTGTAAAAGTGGCAGTTTGCTTCAATTCAGGGGAGCAATTATGGTTTGTTGTACTCTTTTTTTCCTTATACTCGGTTTTTTATCCCAATGGATTTTACTGACTTAAAGTTTTTAATGAGACAGCAATAGCACATTAAATTATTATTGTCGACCTGAAGACAAATAAGGGACCGTGCTACACTTTTTTTTCGCCTCTGTCCGATTTAGTCCCACTTAGTTTTTCAGCTTAAGGTTTTTAACAAGGCAGCAGTCATATGTTCAATTAAGTCGTTAGAGTGGAGTTAAGTTCAAGAGGGAGTGTTATGAAATGTTGGATTTACCACACCACATCAAGGCCTACATTCATGTAGAATATTATAGATTTGAGGAAATACATAAAGAATATTTCAGAGAATATTATCAATGGAAGATTTCAATCAAGAATTATCTGAAGATTTAAATATGTTGTATTTAGATATTATTTGATTTTGTACTTCAGATTTGATTTTTAAGAAGATCTTATTCGTTGCAACTTTCAGTTATAAATAGGTTGTCTTAGTTCAATTATAATAAACACATCTAATATTTTGTAATCCCCCTCATCTAATGAGAATTCTCTTAATCTCTCTATTGTTTGTTGTTCGCGTTCATCATTAATTTTATAACATGTCCTAATAAATATATAGTAATTATTGTATTCTTTAATTAAACAAAATTAATGAACGGTAGTTAAAAAAATGTATAATACTTTTGGGTGGTTGTAGAATTCGATAATTCAAACAACAAGTGGTTGGTTCAAATGGTTTGATACTTCCCTTAAGCAAGGTCTCGAGTTCGAGCCTTGTGAATGAAAAAAACCATTATTAGGAAAGTTTTACCCCATAATAAATCAACCCGACTCGAATAAGGTTAACTTAAATATAATTTTAAAAAAAATCCATAATTCAAAGACCACTATCCTTTTTTTTAACAAGAAAAAAAGGCAACCATCCATTCCAACTTTTAGATGAGAACTAAATATTTTTTTTTTTGGCCAAAGAGAACTAAATATATAGTATTAAAAGAAAATGGTCCCTACAGACAAGACCGAACATTTTCTGGCTTTACTATTATTTTATATAATAATAATTACTCTTATGTAATAAATTTATAATAAGAGCGATGTGAACGTGATCTATTCAACTTCCCATAAATTTAATTCAAATTGCATTGCCATTTGCTTGAATAATATTTGTATATATATTAGTAATAGTATACATAAAGTAAAAGGAAAAGAAAAGGCTATAAACCAGCAGCAGAACTTTTCATCTCAATTCATCGCTCTTATGAATCCAATCCAATTTCTCAAAGCCATTTGAAACACTTCTGCTTTTTTTTCCGTCTCTGCTCATTAATTAATCCCGAAAACGCATTCATCCTAATTTTCTCTAGCTTTGTAATGGACTGATCTTTTATCTTCCTTGTGTTTGTTTCCTTCCTCAAACCTCTCACTACCTTTTTTTCCCCTCTCTTTTAGCCTCTAATTTGCTTTTCTTGTCTGCTGAAACGAAAACCCAAGATAGAAAAAAAAGAAATGGATCCTGCTGCTGCTGGTAATCTTTCTTCGGAAGCTGCGAAAGGTGTATTCCAAGAAGTTAAACGGCGTATCAGATATGTAACCTCTTACAAGAAAAATGTTGACAAGTTTGAAGAGAGTCATAAGAGGTTAACAGCAAAGAGAGACAGCGTGCTCCCGGACGTTCCTGGAGGCGCAGCAGAGATGAACGTGCAGGAGATAGAAGCAGATGTCCAATCATGGTGCGATAGTGTGAAGACGAAAATTGAAGAAGAGGAGAAGAAGGTGAAGGATCTTGAAGAAAAAGCAAAGAACAAGTGCTTCATCGGCTTGTGTCCCTCCATCAAGTCTCGCTACCGGCTTAGTAGGAAAGCGGAAGAAGGTGCCACCGCTTTTGAAGAGCTCATCCAACAATGTCAATTTACCGGACCAGAAGAAAATGATGAGGATGAACCTCTTACAGACTTTGAGCCCATTGAATCAAGAGAGAAGGTTTTCAACGATATCATGGAAGCAGTGAAAGATAACAGCTGTACCAGCATGATAGGGGTGCACGGAAAGGGAGGTGTGGGTAAAACCACACTTTTGAAAGAAGTTGTTCGACAAGTCAAAAAGGCTAAGTTATTTGATTGGGTGATTATGGTAGCTATAGCTGAGAATCCTATCATTCTGACCATTCAGAAGAAATGTGCAGAGGTTTTGGATATAGAATGGAGAGGAAATATTGTGGACATGAAAAGAGCATTTACATCGTGCGTCTGGCTTAGTAAGAAGAGGTTTCTTCTGGTCATAGATGATTTATGGGCAAAACTTGATTTCAGTGAGGTGGGTATCCCTTTGGGAGATCTAGATAAAGAAAATCGAGGTAATAAGATACTACTGGCGTCAAGAGATCACAATGTTCTGCTTCAATGCCAAGGGATGTATGCTCAAAACATTTTCTCCATCAGTCTTTTGGATGACAAAGAAGCATGGGATCTATTTCAAAAAAAGGTTGAGGTAAGCATTCAAAGTATTAGTCCCGACTTGCAAACCGTAGGAAGTGAGATTGCCAAGAGATGTGGAGGATTGCCGGTTGCCATTTCAGCAGTTGCACGAACTTTAAGATTCAAAGATCCATCTGCCTGGACAGACGCCTCGAGGCAGTTACAAAGATCTTCATCAAGAGGCCTCAAAGAGATATCACCAGCAGCGTATTCGGCTATAAAATTGAGCTACAACTACATAGAGGGTGAGAAATTTAAACAATTTTTCGTATTTTGCAATCTTTTGTCTCATAATACCCTCATTCAAGACTTGTTGAAATATACCATCGGTTTGGGTTTGCTTCCCGGTGGCTGTGGCTACATAGTGGAAGAGGCACGAGCTACGCTGTTGACATGGGTGAGCAGCCTTAAAGCTTCTGGTTTGTTGCTTAATAGTTACAACTTCGAGCATTTTGATATACATGACAATATTTGTGATGTGGCCATATCGATCGCTTCTACGGAGAGTAACCGCTTGCTTCGCCTGAAACGAGAGGATGTTCTGAAAGATTGGCCAGATGTAGAGGCAATGAAACAGCACAGCTGGATTAATTTGAGAATTGGTAGTAAAACCGTGCTTCCTGGTGAAGTAGAATGCCCTCAACTTACTTTCCTAAATATTACAGGCGAGAATTGCTCGACCAAAGTGCCACCTGAGTTTTTTAAGGAAATGAAAAGCCTCCAAGTCCTGGATTTGACTGCTATGGAACTTTCTTGCTTCCCCTCATCAATTGGTCTCCTGTCAACTCTTCAAACATTGTGCCTACATGGGTCTTGTTTGGGAGATATTGCGGTTGTTGGAGAGCTCAAGGCTTTAGAAATCCTTAGCCTTTTGGACTCTGATATTGAAAGGCTACCAAAGGAGATTGGGAAACTTGTCAAGTTAAGGTGGCTAGATTTGAGTGGTTGTACCAAGCTCAAGATAATTCCAGCTGGCCTCTTATCTAGATTGACCAAATTAGAAGAACTATATATGCGGAGAAGTTTTACAGAATGGGAAGCTGATGGTGATGCCAACCAAGGAAGCAATGCTAGTCTTGATGAATTGAGCTCTTTATCTCATTTAACCACTTTGGAAGTCCATATTCGTGATGCCAAGTTGGTGCGTGGGAATTTTTTCTTCTTTCGAAAGTTGGAAAGATACAAGATTTTGATAGGAGAGATGTGGAAATGGACTGGTGACTATGAATACTCAAGGACACTAAAATTGGATTTAAATAGTTACTCAAGCATTTCTCATTTACATCTTGGAATTAAGATGTTGTTGGAGGGAACTGAAGATCTATATTTAGGTAAATTGGACGGTGTCAAGATTGCGCTACATGAGTTTATAGGTGAAAAAGGCTTTCCAAATTTGAAGAATCTCCATATCAAAGATGATTTTAACATCCGATATATCATTCCTGGGGGTTTTGCAGCTGAGAGAAATGAGTTTTTGATCAATTTAAGATCTTTAAAACTTCATTGTCTACCAGTTCTCATTAGCTTTTGTTCCGGAAATCAGAGGGGTTCAGCATCTAAAACTCAACATAATTGCTTACCGCTTTTTGGTGAAAAGGTATTGGTTCCCAACTTTCCTAAGTATCTTCGAAATACTATATTAATTAAATTTTGGATAAATTATTGGTCTCTACACTTTTCTGTTTTGATCATTTAATCATAAAGAATAATGATTTGATCACTAATAAATAAATATTTTCATCACCCAATCATTATAATTAATTAGTATTGTTTAACCACTCATATAAGTTGAACAGCTGACAGCTGATATATACTAAAGGTTCAACTAAATAGAGTATATTCATAGGTTAGGTTATAAGTACTATTTGAGTTAAATTGTAGTTTTAAAGTTGATGCTTTTGTATTCTGTGTGTTTGATATGGAGTAGTGATATATAGTGATGAGATGATGATAATTAGTACTGCTTCATATCATGAATGTAGATGGTGTTCCCTTGCTTGGAGGAATTGGAAATTTCCGTTCTTCATGCTATTGATAGGGTATGGGATGACAAGCTTTCGGATTGCAATCCGAAATTGACAAGTTTGATCATCGTGTTTTGTTACAAGTTGAAACACATATTATCAGCTTCAATGGCTAGAAGTCTAGTGCATCTCAAATACTTAGAGGTTCAGGATTGCAAAAGCTTAAGAGAGATAATATCCTCAGACGATGTGAAAGGAGACGAGGCACCAATTTCGTTTCCACGATTAAACACTGTAGAGTTGAATAATCTTCAACATCTCATAGGATTTTGCTCTGAAAATCTTACTGTTGACTTCGTATCCTTGAAGCTATTGAAGATTAAGGACTGTCCCAAGTTCAAGGGTTTCATATACAATTCTGCAATGGATGATCAGGAAGACCATCGTTTCTCTAGCCATGTTCTATTCAACAAAGAGGTGAGGGCTCTACTTTTTTGAATAATATTTGCTTTTTAAGTAAAATTTTTTTTTTTTTTGCCTTCATTTTTAGAAATAAATTAAACTAACTAATTCTACTTGTAATTAATCAAATAGCAGAATGTTGCCTGTTTATTATAACTAAAATCACGTTAAAATGGAAATTAACAATTGGTAATGTTGATTACCATCCTAAGTCCTAACTTACAATTATGCATGCCCGTTACCTTGAATGATTAAACTTTCATGCAATAATCTTAATTATTTGATGTAAGATTTTTGTCCCAAATTGGGGTGATGAATTGCAGCTAAACATGACTAGCGTCATCCAAAGAACGTGGCATGACCGCCTTCTAGAGGTGCCTTGTTATGCTCAAAATTTAACATCTTTGACTCTGAAGGGTATTCCGAATTTGAGGTGTCTATATTCATCCTCCATGGCTCAATGTTTTCTGACACTCGAGAACCTTGAGATTGTTGATTGTGAAAACGTCGTAGAGGTAATTTTTGTACCTGAAGAAGATACGATGCTACAAATATTCCCAAAACTAGGATATCTATTGCTCAAAGATCTCAAAAAACTGGAGAGATTCTGCCATGGAAACCAGTTAAGCTTCTCCTCTCTAAAAATGCTTAGAATAAAGAATTGTCCTTCATTCAGGACATTCGTCTTTGATTCTATAATGGGAAATGATCAAGCTCATCATATTGGTCAAGAAGCAGAAGAAAACAACTCAAAATCAGAGATTAAATTCCCTCCTCTCTTCAATGAAAAGGTGATTTTTCTCTATCCAATATTCTCATTTTTCTAAATATATAAACTAAAATTCATGTCATGACATGGGACCGAGTTATATTATCATTAATTAACAACATTATGATGATTGTAACAAAAAAACAACATTATGATGATGTTTAATCTCAATCATTAAACCTTTTCTCTGATTAATCATTAAACTTAGGATGGCTTTAATCTCATAATGTTGTTATCTCAATCATTCTCTGAAAAGGTGATTCCTTGAGCTTTTCTCATAATGTTGTTATCTCATAAACATATTAGAGATTAAACCTAATATTTTGTTATCTCTCAATCACTTTTATTATTATTTTTATTTTTATATACATGAGGGAAAGAAACAACAAAAAACTACATAAAGAAATTAAATGGCCCTAGCCCAAACTATTTCTAAGGCATCAGCTGCAAGCAACGATGTAATCACTTTTATTATTATATTATTACTAGTTAAAGCACGTGCGTTGCACGTATATTAATAATTGATAAATCATATATTCCACACATGCGTACTTTTCATTTTCATAAATTTTGATTAATTAATCATCAAAATCTGGTCATTTAGTTTACAGAGATTTGAAATAATCAATCTCATTGAACGAACAAAAAAAAACTTAAATTATTATACAATTATGGTTATCTTTAATAATGAAGGAAGGTTATCAATTTTCTTATTTGAATTTACTAAAAAAACTACAGGGCTATTAAAAACGAAAGTTAAACATTAATCAATTAAGAAGGTTATCGATCTCTTATGCAAAAAAAATAAGAATAAGATTATCAATTTCCTCATCAAATGTTCATTAAAAAGTTATTTAAGTTATCAAAGATTTCTTGAATGTTATCAATAAATTCAGTAATTAACCTTATATTGTTAGTAATTTAAGTAGCATTTTATCAATAATGGCATTTGCCAATGTTCTTCTTTAAGGTTGTTAAAAAAGTTATAAAGGTTATAAAAATTTTTACAGTATAAAGTAATTTAGTAACCTAACATCTTTAATAAATTTAGTAGAATTTTATCAATTTAATGAGGAGTATAATTTTCATATCTAAGATTAGTAAAAAAAGTTGCGAAGATTATAAAAAAAAAAGGCTATAGTCCTATCAACAAATTCAGTAACCTTATGTTTTTATTACTTTTAATAATTTTCGTCAATTATGAATGTTTTGTAATCTAAAATTACTAAAAAAATTATAAAAGGTATTAAAATAGCTATAATGCTCTCTACAAACCTAATTGCGCTCTTGAATGATTTTAGTAACTTTTTATATAAAAAAAAGGTTATGAATCTTCTTACTTAAAACTATTTAAGATTATATTCAAATAACTATAATGTTCGCTATCAAATAAGTTTTGAATACTACTACTATATTCCAACTTGTACAAAAAAAAATCCCATTAAAATCACTTAATCCTAATTAATCCATAATGGGGAGGGAATAATAAATACTTTTAAGGTTGTTTCCTTCCTCTTTTCATCTTATTTTCTTTCTCTTCTAAACCCTTTTTTGAAGAACTTTTCACCAATATTCATGATACATAGGAAAATTTATTGGTTTAACAATTGAAACTTATCTAAAATTTCAAACTATGAAGCTCTTGAAATGGATGAGAATCAGCTTTTATTTTTAATTGAATGCAGCAAATATCAGTTTTGGAATATAGAAAGCTCGATTTTTCTTTCTTATTCTATTTTGGATTTCATATTCTTTTGCAAAATTAATTCGTTTTCACCTCAAATTAAATCTTTCGAAATTTTTTAACATCAATTAAGGCAAAGTTGTAAAGAAACTTATAATATTTTTTCTTGATTTTATGTTACATCTATTGCATTTTATTATTACTTTTATGTTTAATTAGATAAATTTAGTTAGAATTAATCCAGTGTTGTTACATAGATAGTATTATTAATCAAATATCAAGTGACATGTTCTTTATTAGATGCAAAAAAAGAAAGACGTTTTTGGATCAAGGCTTATCGAGTGACATGTTTTTTTATTAGATGCCTAAAAAGGACGTTTTAGGACCGAGGCATGATGCTATCAACAAATTTAACAACCTTAATTATATTGTTAATTGATATCTTATATCTTTAGTAAGTAATTAATACCGATTTTCTTACATAAGTAACCCAAAGAAAACCTTTAGAGGTTATTAAAAAAGGCTACGATGCTATCAATAAAAATTAAGTAACCTTAAATCCTTAGTAACTTAAGTAATAAGATAGTTATCAATTCGCTTACCTAAAATTACTAAAAAACTTGTATTGGTTATCCAAATTCCAAAAAGATATTTTACAGTCTACTATTTTTAATAACCTTACATTATTAGTAATATTGGTCGCTGATTAATTTTCTTATCTAAGATTACTTAATTAAAAGGTTATAACAGTTATGAAAACATTATAGTACTATTTAGATTCAAATGATCTTACATCCTTATTAATTTTAGTAACTTTTTATGATCAATAATGAAGGTTACCAATTTAATTACTTAATTAATCTACTAAAAAGGCTAAAAAGAAGTTATTAAAATTGTATTTACCAATCCTTACATTCTTAATATTTTTTTTTACCGAAAAACATTATAGTACTATCTAGATTCAAGTCATCTTACATCCTTATTGAAGACCGGGTCGTGGTTGGCATCCTAAGGCCGTAGTTACTGTCATCTCTTTTACTTTCTGGTACTTTTGTAGCAAAAAAAAAGTCATCTTACATCCTTATTAATTTTAGTAACTTTTTATGATCAATAATGAAAGTTACCAATTTAATTACTTGAGTAATCTACTAAAAAAGCTATAAAAGTTTTTAAAATTGTATTTATCAATCCTTACATTCTTAATAACATTAGTAAACTTTCATCAATGGTAAAGATTTACCATTTTTTTCCTTAAAAGTTACCGAAAAAGCTATAATAATCATAAAAAATGTATTGTACTATCAACTAATTTAATGACCTTACACTATAAAGATATGTACAGTACTGATTTTCTTATTTAAGATTAATTACTTAAAAGGTTATGGAAAATATTATAGTACTATCTAGATTGAAAGAATCTTACATCCTTATTAATTTTAGTAACCTTTTATCATCAATAAAGTGTTACAAATTTTATTACTTAAATTTACTAAAAATGCTATAAAATTTATTAAAATTGTATTTACCAATCCTTACTTTTTTAATAACATTAGTAAACTTTCATCAACGGTGAATATTTGCCATTTTTTTTTTCTCAAAAGTTACTGAAAAACCTATAATGATCACAAAAGAGGTATAGTACTATCCACTAATTCAATAACCTTACATCTTTTGTGATTTTGGTTATCATATTTCTTATTACATTTTTTGTAATTTTGATTATCATATTTCTCCAAAATCTCACAATTCAACCAAACATACCCGGACCTGTAAGTCAAATTTCCATATAAGGTTATAACTTATAACTAAACTTAATGCAACATAAGTATAAAATTAGGTGTACAAAATTGGTTCCTAGTTACTAATTCATATATCCTTCCTTTTTTTTGGTGATAGAGAAATAATTTACATACTATATATGCGTATCTTTGGCAAGTTGAAGTAAAATTAAAATTGATATCTCGCTATAACTCTACCAAATTAAAGAATGATCAATGTGATCTAAAATAACATAGCATAAAGGTAATGATCTTATTTAAGGTTACAAAAAAAAACTATAATGATCATTAAAAAGGCATTATACTACTTTCAACTAATTTTTTTTAGATAACTTTCAACTAATTTAATAACCTTACATTCTTAGCAATTTTGGTTATCAAATTTCTCATTTATGCTTACTAATTAGAAAGCTAAACTATAGTATTATATCAAGAAATGTAGCAACCTTACATGCTTAATAACTTTATCAATGGTGAATGTTATTAATTTTTTAAGTCTAAGATTACTAACAAAGTTGTAGTGAATAAGATACAACACATTATTATTATATATAAAACTATACCAAAAAAGTAGTTGAACATTAGTGGTTGATTTATTAAATTAAATTAGATCAATGTCAAACAAAATTTCAAAATTATAAAAGATATTAAAGATCCGATTTATTTATCAATGGTGAATGTTATTAATTTTTTAAGTCTAAGATTACT